>CAKLCT010000035.1:0-26840 GCA_921293015.1 Phorcus lineatus
AATATCAATATCCTTTATTCTATGAGTATTAACCATTCAAAATCTCAAAAGAACCTTAAAAGAAGTTTGTATTAGGAACCTTGCACCTTCCACCCATTTTTTGAGTATGCCGCCCGATCATTAAAATACTCCTAAAATGTTTGCAAAAAGACCCATTTATCTGAGATATCCCTCAATATCCTTTATTGTATGAGTATTAACCATTCAAAATCTCAAAGAACCTTAAAAGAAGTTTTTATTAGGAACCTTGCACCTTCCGCCCATTTTTTGAGTATGCCGCCCAATCATTAAAATACTCCTAAAATGTTTGCGAAAAGACCCATTTATCTGAGCTATCCCTCAATATCCTTTATTCTATCACTGCGTGAAAAAATGATATTTAAAATCTTGTAAATATCTATTAAAATTGTTTTTTACAAGATATTTACAAAGATTAAAATACTTCTTTACAAAATAATAAATATATTAAATGTCATCTTTACAAGATATTTTTCAAGATATTTAATCCCTTTGTAAATATTTGAAAAGGTTTGTAAAGTTTTTGTAAAGTTTTGTAAAGTTTTGTAAATGTTTTTAAATGTTTTTAAATATCATTTTTAATCTGAAATAAATATTTTTAAATATGATGATTAGTTTGTAAATATCATCTTTAATCTGCATTAGATATTTGTAAATATCATCTTTAATCTGCATTAGAGTATGTAAATTACATATTTAATCTGCATTAGATATTGAAAAATACATCTTTAATCTGCATTTTGATATTGAAAATTACATCTTTTATCTGTATTAGATATTGTAAATAACATATGTATAAAATAGTGTCAATAAAAACTTTAATCTTTATTAGATATTGTAAGAACATCTTTTTTGTCGATATAAAAAATGTTAATCTTTTTTTAATATTGAAACTTAGATTCGTATAGGTTTGTACCTTGGTGCCTTGCTTATATCATTGAAAGAGAATAAGGAGATATCTGATAAATAAAGTTACTTTGTAATGAAAGATATTGATAAAAAGTTTCGTAAATTGATAGCATTGACTTGGAATGGATGATCAACATTCTTTTATTCCCTTATCTTCTAATAGTTTCTAAGATGGATAAAAGATTATCGGTAGTTAAAATGGAAATCTGATGGAATTTGCATGATTTTTCACAAAGACTCATATACAGCGAGGTTAATAATATTAATCGTTTTGCTCCTTTTAAAATTCATTACCATCAATATTTTATTTAAATATACTGCTCCTAAATACTCTTACAGTTATGTTAACTTACTGACTGGGATTACCTTTGAATATAAAGTGCATTGATTACAATACCACTGTATTTGAATTTTTTTAAATATATTTGATTTTAAGAACTATTCCACAATTAATATGAAAAAAATAATTATCTTGCATTTTGACGGTCATTTAACTAGTTCTATCGAATCAAACGGCATACAAAGTCACTCATGGTTAGATGAAAACCCTTTCTTTTAAAAGTTATAACAATAATTCAAAATTAATATTGTATAAATCTAGCGTCCTTCTTAAAATCAGTTTTGACAATATATGTGGTAAATCTGACTTGAAAAAACCCTTTGTAAAATGACCTACCTCAGACACTGATATACATTATCCATTCTTGTAACTTGTATATCCTTATACACAATGTAAGCTACAACAGTTTCCATTCAGCACTGAGCATGCACAGTGTTAATCTGACAGCTTGGCATGAGAACGAGAGATTGGCATTGAGTCATAAATGACAAACAGTAATTAGTGGGCACCACTTGTGACTGGTGTATGGCTAAAACAACATACACAGATCTCGGAATGGTCCATGTTGTTTTAACAAATTGGGCCCTTTTTGCATTGATCATGTAGATACTTTAATGAATAGAAAAAATTGTTTAAGTTTTAAACATCATCTTGAATGATATTTTATATGTTTCGGTCCAATGTATGTCACATACTTGCACAGCTTACAATTCGACCTGCTTATCCTTATGGAAATGTACAAATTACCAGTACTATGTAATAAAATACTAACATTTTGAAACTAAATGTTATGTTCCTACATGTAAATAAAATCAATTTTAGTATGATACATGGCTTCAAGAATCTTACAAAGGTATATACGTCGGTCCCATTTTGAAATTTTATCAGTTTTGACTCAAAACGCGTTTAGTCTATTGACTAACGTTTTGAAACTGAAATACATCTCTATAAGGTGTTCTATTTATCAATGGAAATACATTTAAGCAAACAAAGATTCTTACTCTAGCCACGACTTTGAAGTGCCACGCGTTTTTTTCTCAAAGATATATCAAAAATATTGTAAAAGATAAGTGACTAAAAGGTATAATACTTGCACTTTCAGTGAGTGAAATGTTAACTCCCGCTTCACAAATTGCATGTGTTTCATGAGTCTTGATAATCTTCTCTGACTTGGTCATATTTAAGAATTCAAGATTCAACTGTCTGGTGACATATTTTTATTGAACAAGTTGATAATGTGGGATGGGCAGGATAGGGTGTTTCTTGAAGGAGGAACAAATTGAGACGTCTCACCCCTGGCTAATGCCATATTTTACAGCCCCGTTCATTACATAATTATTGTCGTAAAGACTCTTCGATCCTTATGATCTCAAGACTAATTACAGGAAAGGCTAATTAGTTGGCTCCAGTCAGTCTATTGGGTCTTATCGCAGGTGCACGGATGTACTTGTCTTGTGGAAGGGGAGAGTGTTAGGCAATCAAAAGTTCAGGAGACATGACATGTGACAATATATTAGCTTGAACCCCTTACAATTGGTCAAAACTTAGTATATAACAAAATTTAAAGAACTGGATTTACGACTCTTGCTCGTGTGTTGGTCAAGATTCAAGAACTCCTCTGGTGAGTAACTTAATATTTTTTGTTGGGATTTCATCCTTGTTATTGATATAGGTATACAAGGTAAGTGAGATCTACATGAGGTATGGAAGGATTTACTCATGTCATCTTGGTTAAAACAATATCTATTTCAAAAATGAAAAGGATGTCATGTCAATTTTAGTATGTTTTTACTGAACTTATTTACGTGAATCTGGCATTCATTGAACACTATACCAGGATAAAATGTTATCCATAATTCAGTAAAATAAATATTATATAATATAACATGCGGACTGATTAGTTTGTGGTAATACAATTAACGCTCATTTAACAAGATATATAAAATGGTTATGTAAATATGTAATATGAATATTAATTTGTACACTCGATGTATTGTAACGATGTATAAACAAAAGACTACAAATGAATTACATATCTATATTTCACACATAGAGGAAACATTAGAAGTGAGTCATTTAGCAATGAAACAAATCACTACAATAAAAACACAAGTGCACAGGATATGTTTGATTACAAGGAGCGAACGGATAATGCCACTGTATAAACAGGGTAAAACCTCAAATTATATCTATCTTTTCTGCCATTGTTTACTTCCGGATCAATATACACTGTAACCAAAACGAAGAATACCATAATGATCCGGGACAAACCGCGCCAGTTACTTTCAGAATAAATAATAAAGGTGTGTATAATTAACCATTCATGCGATATAAAACAGTTTTTCTCATTTTCTGTATCATGTTGGAAATACTTACGGTTGAAGTAATATGTGTTGTTTATGCTGAGTTATAGATCTGTAAACAAAGTAAAGCTTTTTCAACAAAGCTACTGAAATCTAAGACTTATGTACACAATTAGATTTTGTGTTTTTTCAACAAAGCTTTTGACATCTTAAACTCAAATGATCTGCCGTCATCAATTACCAAAGTATTAATGAGGTGATTAAACTTCTTTTAACTTTTAACTGTATATAGATGTTGTCAGTCAAATTGAGCGCTGCATTATATAAAATGAGACAATGAAGTATTAATATTTGTATGATTGATAATAGGAAATTTAAGAAAACGAGACTTTACTGAACTATTTAAAGTGAAATCAATCATATAAAATGCCATATTTGGCTGCGCATTACAGATATACACTTATAATAAAAGCTAAATCTGACATAAGTTCCAAACATATCGCCTTTAAGCAGGGACATAAAACTAGCCTTGCCTGTTTGATTTATCACCTAAAACCTGTAGCCTTTTGGTATACCTTTTAGAGCTTTATGGAATACTTGATTTTGGTTTTGGCGCGTTATCCCGAGATCAAACCACCACTTTCCCAGGGCCGAGAATACTAAATAACCCCTTAAAGCAGTTGTGGGTATAGACTTAAATAGTCAGGGTCTAGTTATTAATCGGTTCATAAATTATATAATATATAAAAATAAGTATATATATTATAAACGAATCAGAAATAACTTGATATGAATGTTCCGTATCAACCTACTTGGTGATCCTTTTTCACAAATTTTTTTTTTGTTTAAACATATTTTATTTCATGAAAAGATACATGAAATGGATTGGTCAACAAGCTCGTGTGAGCTTATGTGAAGACCGCTCCAGCAACATAAATATATGAGCATGAACATGACAAGAACAACATATAGTAAACATGTCTAAGAATAGTAATACAAGTAGTATAATGGAAATAAATTCATTAGAGATGATGGCTAAATACATTTTGATATCTGCAGTCAGTATCATATTTGCTTAGTCAAAACGTTTAGTTTCAATTATCAACGGAAACTTTCGTGATTCATAATATATGTATTCTAATTTGCCAGTAACTTGAATTCAAATTTTCGAAATTGGCCAATAAACAACTTGATACTGCTTTTTCGAATCACCAGCTAATTAGCACCAGTGACCAGAACTGAACTGGCCCGTGGTCACTGAGGCGTGTCCTGCCGCATGACGTGCTAGTTTGCGGACAAACAGATTTTTGTCTCACTGGTATATACAACCAATCGCACAGCGATTTATGAGAGACACTGATACAGTTATAATGTTGATATGTAAAGTAAAGGCATCTACATTAAAGGACTAAAATAATAAAACATGTCATCTGTATAACATATTACGTCATAAGGATATCATAGCAGGCCTTGGCACTATCAAGAGTTAAAACGGGATTATTAAGTATAGAATAAAGTATTGGTTTGACGATAGCATATTAAAAACCTTCCTAATTATCAAGACAAGATACAAACAATTCCTCTAAATGACTGATATAAAGGGCAAAACAATAAGTAAGTAAGTATAACGGAAGTATAACCTCCTTAATGAAAAAACAACAGGATATCTCACAGTCATAACAGCTGTTTAAAAAGATTAGGTCATCCAAACAACTCAAACCTCAGATAAATTGATGTTAAATATATCTTTAATTATATGTATTGTTCCAAGCGAGAGACAGTGTTTTAATATGATGCTATGCGTACTATTCCATGACATGTGTACATCAATTACGACTTCTGTCAAATGGGCGTGGCTTCGAGTCATCCTTAAGGGATTTTGTGTAAGCGTTCGCCAGTCTCAATAGGCGGTCATCCAAAACAGGGTTATAAAAGATCTCCTAGTAGTCGAATTAAAGCATATTATATTATCTCTCTAATTGGCTCTAATGATTCTTATAATAATCAAACTTGTACGTTACATCTCCTCTTTATGGAAAAAGTTAACAAGTACATATATATCTCATCTAGTTAACGATGAGTGGGTCGTATGCTTTTATTCAGGAACAACTTTATGATAAAATACTACTTCAGTATATTGATTTATAAATATATTTGTTTTGGGTTTACTACAATTTGTATTTCGACTTTTCATCTCCGAAAGGTTGTTATTATGACAAGCATAAGGATGATTTATATATTGAAAACTTTTTTTTGCAACTTCCTTTGAATTTATCATCATGTCCGTCATGTAAGCAGAAGATAGGGGATGAATTTCAATGTGTGCCAGAGTGTAACATTTTTAATGATTTACGAGATAAAGATCTTCCTGCATATTATTGTAAACATTCATCAATTGAAAAATATATTTCATGTATGTCCATCACATACAAACCGATTTTGTTACGACTCTTTGTATAAAACATGGTCTGCGTATGCTTGATATGTCTATTAAGTTATATTCATGTATGTTTTGTTCACTCTATGTCATCATTTATGACTTTTGAGATAAATTTGACTTGATTTGACAAATGAAAACATTTCATTATTAGTATTTTATTTTCAAATAAAAATATCTTATTTATTTCAAAATTAATCTCCCTTTTGATCAGTGTAAGCTAGGGGAGCACTAATTAGGACTGTTCCAT
The DNA here is from genome assembly GCA_921293015.1 of Phorcus lineatus. Taxonomy (NCBI): domain Eukaryota; kingdom Metazoa; phylum Mollusca; class Gastropoda; order Trochida; family Trochidae; genus Phorcus; species Phorcus lineatus. Next base: position 6,258 of record CAKLCT010000035.1, read on the forward strand.
TTCAGCCAAGTGTCTAAGATATGGCTGGGACATAGTCTTTTACCAGGCAATTACCGTAACAATGCAATCAGACGAAGCGTAACGTTGTTATTTGAATGAAGCCTTAGTGATTTGGGTTAATACACGTGTCAGTAGGTATTTAGTGGAGATCAAAGGAAACTTGTTACACCGTGTGCAACAAAGCGTATCTATCATTTCAATTGAACGACGGTTTTATCATTAAACGGCACAGTTAAATCACTATAAGATATAGGTTATATGGAGGACAGGGCAATGTATTATTCGATACTGCAAAGAGTATTATCATATGCCTTTGACATCAAACATTAAATTTTTTATAAAACATATAGTTTTTATCAACGCACAAAACAATTTTCTTAATGTATATAAATGTGTATTTGATTGTTTGATTTATTTTGATTATTATACATATTATTATGTATATTTATATATATATAAATACGTTAATGTGGCAGCTTTGCATAAGGCTAAAACAGATAGCGTTGTTGTACATGTTCGTGTTGTACAAGCAGACCATTATCTTACTATATCACTATATCAAATAGCTAAGTTGACATAAAATAGAAAAATATTAGAGAAGTAACATCATTCATTGTTCGTCCCTAATTGTAATATTAAGCATATTTGAACGGCTAGGACCTAACCTAAACTCAATACTCATAAAGTACACAAACTAAAATTTAAATAGAAAACAAATATATTAACAAACATTACGATGTATAAAATATATAATGAATAATGTATATCAACTATAATTTTACCAAGAGGCAACGTGGATATATTTCAAACGTTAAGTAATAAATGTCATTGCATTTTTGTATTATAACCGTCGCTTAGCTGTAAAGCTAAATGTTATTAAAGAATCGAAATGACTCCTACTCACCGTTTTATTTTGGATTTTTTTCTGCCTCCACTAAAAACTCAAAAAAAATAAACACTTACATAACCGTCTGTCTATCTTCAATAATATTTGTTACTATCAGCAATATGAACATTATTCTAAATGTTTAGTTATACACATGTTGAAAGGTAATGATCACCTACTCTCCCAAACGGCTCATATTTGAATAAAAAAGTGATTCTAAACTAGGACGGCAGTGTGGATCAATAACTGTCAACATATGTATAACTTAACTTGTAATAAACGCTTAGAGTAACAGCTTATTGAGTAGGAATAATCTTAGTTTCAAAAATAGTTTATTTTGAAAACTGAGAGAAATTCCAAGTTGGAGTGCCAATACAGAGAAGTTGGGGATTATCAAGAGTCATTCTGTCTCTGAATAAAAAGGTAAGATATGTATTATTAATAAGAATATCGTCTTAGTTTCATAATGTTTATTTTCCTCACTATTGACTCATTAGTTTGTAAACTATATAAGTATTGAGGCTAGGTAAGGTCCTAGACGTTCAACAATGCAAAGTATTAAAAAGGAAAAAAACAAGGTATTGGCAAAATAGATTTGTACATTTCATATTTTTAACAACAATGTTAATAAATATGTTTAAAACGAATGCATGTCGTTTAGTGTTTTCACTCTGTTTATATCGATTCAATTTTTGTTATGGTTGAACACTTAAAAAAAAGCAGAAAACAATACTTTTTCCAAATTTGTACTTTTGGGATATATAACAACAAAACTTAATTTTCAATTATTTGTTTACAATGCATTTTATATCCAATTGCTCGTAGACAATGACAAATACAAACGTATCAAGTAATTAAGGATTCCAAGTTAGGATGTGTCCCATCTTAAGATATATCTAAGATTTAAGAATGTCATATATAGTTTATCTATTTTGCAGACATACAGCTTAAATTTCATATAAAAAATAACTAAAAGAGATTTTTAAAAATGTATGAAATCAAATATTTCATACAGATTAAAATGATATTTACAAAGATTTCATACAGGATAACGATGATATTTACAAGATTTAAAACAGAATAAAGATAATATTTACAATATTTGATAAAGATTAAAGATGTTTTTTACAATATTTAAAAAAGATTAAAGATGCTATTTACAACATTTAAAAAAGATTAAAGATGCTATTTACAATATTTAAAAAAGATTAAAGATGACATTTACAATATTTAAAAAAGATTAAAGATGATATTTACAAACATTTAAAAATATTTACAAATATTTACAAATATTTACAAATATTTAAAAATATTTACAAATATTTACAAATATTTACAAACATTTACAACGGATTAAACATGATATTTACAAAATGTAAATATCTATTAAAGATGATATTTAATCTTTTGTAAATGTTTGTAAATATATTAAATATCTTCTTTTCACCCAGTGTATGAGTATTAACCATTCAAAATCTCAAAAGAACCTTAAAAGAAGTTTGTATTAGGAACCTTGCACCTTCCACCCATTTTTTGAGTATGCCGCCCAATCATTAAAATACTCCTAAAATGTTTGCGAAAAGACCCATTTATCTGAGATATCCCTCAATATCCTTTATTGTATGAGTATTAACCATTCAAAATCTCAAAAGAACCTTAAAAGAAGTTTTTATTAGGAACCTTGCACCTTCCGCCCATTTTTTGAGTATGCCGCCCGATCTTTAAAATACTCCTAAAATGTTTGCGAAAAGACCCATTTATCTGAGATATCCCTCAATATCCTTTATTGTATGATTATTAACCATTCAAAATCTCAAAAGAACCTTAAAAGAAGTTTGTATTAGGAACCTTGCACTTTCCACCCATTTTTTGAGTATGCCGCCAGATCTTTAAAATACTCCTAAAATGTTTGCAAAAAGACCCATTTATCTGAGATATCCCTCAATATCCTTTATTCTATGAGTATTAACCATTCAAAATCTCAAAAGAACCTTAAAAGAAGTTTTTTATTAGGAACCTTACACATTCCGCCCATTTTGTGAGTATGCCGCCCAATCATTGAAATACTCCTAAAATGTTTGCAAAAAGACCCATTTATCTGAGCTATCCCTCAATATCCTTTATTCTATGAGTATTAACCATTCAAAATCTCAAAAGAACCTTAAAAGAAGTTTGTATTAGGAACCTTGCACCTTCCACCCATTTTTTGAGTATGCCGCCCGATCATTAAAATACTCCTAAAATGTTTGCGAAAAGACCCATTTATCTGAGATATCCCTCAATATCCTTTATTGTATGAGTATTAACCATTCAAAATATCAAAAGAACCTTAAAAGAAGTTTTTATTAGGAACCTTACACCTTCCCCCCATTTTTGGGAGTATGCCGCCCAATCATTAAAATACTCCTAAAATGTTTGCGAAAAGACCCATTTATCTGAGATATCCCTCAATATCCTTTATTGTATGATTATTAACCATTCAAAATCTCAAAAGAACCTTAAAAGAAGTTTGTATTAGGAACCTTGCACCTTCCACCCATTTTTTGAGTATGCCGCCCAATCATTAAAATACTCCTAAAATGTTTGCAAAAAGACCCATTTATCTGAGATATCCCTCAATATCCTTTATTCTATGAGTATTAACCATTCAAAATCTCAAAAGAACCTTAAAAGAAGTTTGTATTAGGAACCTTGCACCTTCCACCCATTTTTTGAGTATGCCGTCCGATCATTAAAATACTCCTAAAATGTTTGCAAAAAGACCCATTTATCTGAGATATCCCTCAATATCCTTTATTGTATGAGTATTAACCATTCAAAATCTCAAAAGAACCTTAAAAGAAGTTTTTATTAGGAACCTTGCACCTTCCGCCCATTTTTTGAGTATGCCGCCCAATCATTAAAATACTCCTAAAATGTTTGCGAAAAGACCCATTTATCTGAGCTATCCCTCAATATCCTTTATTCTATGAGTATTAACCATTCAAAATCTCAAAAGAACCTTAAAAGAAGTTTGTATTAGGAACCTTGCACCTTCCACCCATTTTTTGAGTATGCCGCCCAATCATTAAAATACTCCTAAAATGTTTGCGAAAAGACCCATTTATCTGAGATATCCCTCAATATCCTTTATTGTATGAGTATTAACCATTCAAAATCTCAAAAGAACCTTAAAAGAAGTTTTTATTAGGAACCTTGCACCTTCCGCCCATTTTTTGAGTATGCCGCCCGATCTTTAAAATACTCCTAAAATGTTTGCGAAAAGACCCATTTATCTGAGATATCCCTCAATATCCTTTATTGTATGATTATTAACCATTCAAAATCTCAAAAGAACCTTAAAAGAAGTTTGTATTAGGAACCTTGCACTTTCCACCCATTTTTTTAGTATGCCGCCAGATCTTTAAAATACTCCTAAAATGTTTGCAAAAAGACCCATTTATCTGAGATATCCCTCAATATCCTTTATTCTATGAGTATTAACCATTCAAAATCTCAAAAGAACCTTAAAAGAAGTTTTTTATTAGGAACCTTACACATTCCGCCCATTTTGTGAGTATGCCGCCCAATCATTGAAATACTCCTAAAATGTTTGCAAAAAGACCCATTTATCTGAGCTATCCCTCAATATCCTTTATTCTATGAGTATTAACCATTCAAAATCTCAAAAGAACCTTAAAAGAAGTTTGTATTAGGAACCTTGCACCTTCCACCCATTTTTTGAGTATGCCGCCCGATCATTAAAATACTCCTAAAATGTTTGCGAAAAGACCCATTTATCTGAGATATCCCTCAATATCCTTTATTCTATGAGTATTAACCATTCAAAATCTCAAAAGAACCTTAAAAGAAGTTTTTTATTAGGAACCTTACACATTCCGCCCATTTTGTGAGTATGCCGCCCAATCATTGAAATACTCCTAAAATGTTTGCAAAAAGACCCATTTATCTGAGCTATCCCTCAATATCCTTTATTCTATGAGTATTAACCATTCAAAATCTCAAAAGAACCTTAAAAGAAGTTTGTATTAGGAACCTTGCACCTTCCACCCATTTTTTGAGTATGCCGCCCGATCATTAAAATACTCCTAAAATGTTTGCGAAAAGACCCATTTATCTGAGATATCCCTCAATATCCTTTATTCTATGAGTATTAACCATTCAAAATCTCAAAAGAACCTTAAAAGAAGTTTTTATTAGGAACCTTGCACATTCCGCCTATTTTTTGAGTATGCCGCCCAATCATTAAAATACTCCTAAAATGTTTGCGAAAAGACCCATTTATCTGAGCTATCCCTCAATATCCTTTATTCTATGAATATTACCCATTCAAAATCTCAAAAGAACCTTAAAAGAAGTTTTTATTAGGAACCTTGCACCTTCCGCCCATTTTGTGAGTATGCCGCCCAATCATTAAAATACTCCTAAAATGTTTGCGAAAAGACCCATTTATCTGAGATATCCCTCAATATCCTTTATTCTATGAGTATTAACCATTCAAAATCTCAAAAGAACCTTAAAAGAAGTTTTTATTAGGAACCTTGCACCTTCCGCCCATTTTGTGAGTATGCCGCCCAATCATTAAAATACTCCTAAAATGTTTGCGAAAAGACCCATTTATCTGAGATATCCCTCAATATCCTTTATTCTATGAGTATTAACCATTCAAAATCTCAAAAGAACCTTAAAAGAAGTTTGTATTAAGAAACTTGCACTTTCCACCCATTTTTTTATTAAGCCGCCCGATCTTTAAAATACTCCTAAAATGTTTGCGAAAAGACCCATTTATCTGAGATATCCCTCAATATCCTTTATTCTATGAGTATTAACCATTCAAAATCTCAAAAGAACCTTAAAAGAAGTTTTTATTAGGAACCTTGCACATTCCACCCATTTTTTGAGTATGCCGCCCAATCATTGAAATACTCCTAAAATGTTTGCGAAAAGACCCATTTATCTGAGATATCCCTCAATATCCTTTATTGTATGATTATTAACCATTCAAAATCTCAAAAGAACCTTAAAAGAAGTTTGTATTAGGAACCTTGCACCTTCCGCCCATTTTTTGAGTATGCCGCCCAATCATTAAAATACTCCTAAAATGTTTGCAAAAAGACCCATTTATCTGAGATATCCCTCAATATCCTTTATTCTATGAGTATTAACCATTCAAAATCTCAAAAGAACCTTAAAAGAAGTTTGTATTAGGAACCTTGCACCTTCCACCCATTTTTTGAGTATGCCGCCCGATCATTAAAATACTCCTAAAATGTTTGCAAAAAGACCCATTTATCTGAAATATCCCTCAATATCCTTTATATAATGAGTATTAACCATTCAAAATCTCAAAAGAACCTTAAAAGAAGTTTTTATTAGGAACCTTGCACATTCCGCCCATTTTTTGAGTATGCCGCCCAATCATTAAAATACTCCTAAAATGTTTGCGAAAAGACCCATTTATCTGAGATATCCCTCAATATCCTTTATTCTATGAGTATTAACCATTCAAAATCTCAAAAGAACCTTAAAAGAAGTTTTTATTAGGAACCTTGCACATTCCGCCTATTTTTTGAGTATGCCGCCCAATCATTTAAATACTCCTAAAATGTTTGCGAAAAGACCCATTTATCTGAGCTATCCCTCAATATCCTTTATTCTATGAATATTACCCATTCAAAATCTCAAAAGAACCTTAAAAGAAGTTTTTATTAGGAACCTTGCACCTTCCGCCCATTTTGTGAGTATGCCGCCCAATCATTAAAATACTCCTAAAATGTTTGCGAAAAGACCCATTTATCTGAGCTATCCCTCAATATCCTTTATTCTATGAATATTACCCATTCAAAATCTCAAAAGAACCTTAAAAGAAGTTTTTATTAGGAACCTTGCACCTTCCGCCCATTTTGTGAGTATGCCGCCCAATCATTAAAATACTCCTAAAATGTTTGCGAAAAGACCCATTTATCTGAGATATCCCTCAATATCCTTTATTCTATGAGTATTAACCATTCAAAATCTCAAAAGAACCTTAAAAGAAGTTTGTATTAGGAACCTTGCACTTTCCACCCATTTTTTTATTAAGCCGCCCGATCTTTAAAATACTCCTAAAATGTTTGCGAAAAGACCCATTTATCTGAGATATCCCTCAATATCCTTTATTCTATGAGTATTAACCATTCAAAATCTCAAAAGAACCTTAAAAGAAGTTTTTATTAGGAACCTTGCACATTCCACCCATTTTTTGAGTATGCCGCCCAATCATTAAAATACTCCTAAAATGTTTGCGAAAAGACCCATTTATCTGAGATATCCCTCAATATCCTTTATTGTATGATTATTAACCATTCAAAATCTCAAAAGAACCTTAAAAGAAGTTTGTATTAGGAACCTTGCACCTTCCACCCATTTTTTGAGTATGCCGCCCGATCTTTAAAATACTCCTAAAATGTTTGCGAAAAGACCCATTTATCTGAGATATCCCTCAATATCCTTTATTGTATGATTATTAACCATTCAAAATCTCAAAAGAACCTTAAAAGAAGTTTGTATTAGGAACCTTGCACTTTCCACCCATTTTTTTAGTATGCCGCCAGATCTTTAAAATACTCCTAAAATGTTTGCAAAAAGACCCATTTATCTGAGATATCCCTCAATATCCTTTATTCTATGAGTATAAACCATTCAAAATCTCAAAAGAACCTTAAAAGAAGTTTTTATTAGGAACCTTACACATTCCGCCCATTTTGTGAGTATGCCGCCCAATCATTGAAATACTCCTAAAATGTTTGCGAAAAGACCCATTTATCTGAGATATCCCTCAATATCCTTTATTGTATGATTATTAACCATTCAAAATCTCAAAAGAACCTTAAAAGAAGTTTGTATTAGGAACCTTGCACCTTCCGCCCATTTTTTGAGTATGCCGCCCAATCATTAAAATACTCCTAAAATGTTTGCAAAAAGACCCATTTATCTGAGATATCCCTCAATATCCTTTATTCTATGAGTATTAACCATTCAAAATCTCAAAAGAACCTTAAAAGAAGTTTGTATTAGGAACCTTGCACCTTCCACCCATTTTTTGAGTATGCCGCCCGATCATTAAAATACTCCTAAAATGTTTGCAAAAAGACCCATTTATCTGAAATATCCCTCAATATCCTTTATATAATGAGTATTAACCATTCAAAATCTCAAAAGAACCTTAAAAGAAGTTTTTATTAGGAACCTTGCACATTCCGCCCATTTTTTGAGTATGCCGCCCAATCATTAAAATACTCCTAAAATGTTTGCGAAAAGACCCATTTATCTGAGATATCCCTCAATATCCTTTATTGTATGATTATTAACCATTCAAAATCTCAAAAGAACCTTAAAAGAAGTTTTTCTTTGGAACCTTGCACCTTCCGCCCATTTTGTGAGTATGCCGCCCAATCATTAAAATACTCCTAAAATGTTTGCGAAAAGACCCATTTATCTGAGATATCACTCAATATCCTTTATTCTATGAGTATTAACCATTCAAAATCTCAAAAGAACCTTAAAAGAAGTTTGTATTAGGAACCTTGCACTTTCCACCCATTTTTTTAGTATGCCGCCCGATCTTTAAAATACTCCTAAAATGTTTGCAAAAAGACCCATTTATCTGAGATATCCCTCAATATCCTTTATTGTATGAGTATTAACCATTCAAAATCTCAAAATTACCTTAAAAGAAGTTTTTATTAGGAACCTTGCACATTCCGCCCATTTTTTGAGTATGCCGCCCAATCTTTAAAATACTCCTAAAATGTTTGCAAAAAGACCCATTTATCTGAGATATCCCTCAATATCCTTTATTGTATGAGTATTAACCATTCAAAATCTCAAAAGAACCTTAAAAGAAGTTTGTATTAGGAACCTTGCACCTTCCGCCCATTTTTTGAGTATGCCGCCCAATCATTAAAATACTCCTAAAATGTTTGCGAAAAGACCCATTTATCTGAGATATCCCTCAATATCCTTTATTGTATGAGTATTAACCATTCAAAATCTCAAAAGAACCTTAAAAGAAGTTTTTATTAGGAACCTTGCACCTTCCGCCCATTTTTTGAGTATGCCGCCCAATCATTAAAATACTCCTAAAATGTTTGCGAAAAGACCCATTTATCTGAGATATCCCTCAATATCCTTTATTCTATGAGTATTAACCATTCAAAATCTCAAAAGAACCTTAAAAGAAGTTTTTATTAGGAACCTTGCACCTTCCGCCCATTTTGTGAGTATGCCGCCCGATCTTTAAAATACTCCTAAAATGTTTGCGAAAAGACCCATTTATCTGAGATATCCCTCAATATCCTTTATTGTATGAGTATTAACCATTCAAAATCTCAAAAGAACCTTAAAAGAAGTTTTTATTAGGAACCTTGCACATTCCGCCCATTTTTTGAGTATGCCGCCCAATCTTTAAATTACTCCTAAAATGTTTGCAAAAAGACCCATTTATCTGAAATATCCCTCAATATCCTTTATTGTATGAGTATTAACCATTCAAAATCTCAAAAGAACCTTAAAAGAAGTTTGTATTAGGAACCTTGCACCTTCCGCCCATTTTTTGAGTATGCCGCCCAATCATTAAAATACTCCTAAAATGTTTGCGAAAAGACCCATTTATCTGAGATATCCCTCAATATCCTTTATTGTATGAGTATTAACCATTCAAAATCTCCAAAGAACCTTAAAAGAAGTTTGTATTAGGAACCTTGCACCTTCCGCCAATTTTTTGAGTATGCCGCCCAATCATTAAAATACTCCTAAAATGTTTGCGAAAAGACCCATTTATCTGAGATATCCCTCAATATCCTTTATTCTATGAGTATTAACCATTCAAAATCTCAAAAGAACCTTAAAAGAAGTTTTTATTAGGAACCTTGCACCTTCCACCCATTTTGTGAGTATGCCGCCCGATCTTTAAAATAATCCTAAAATGTTTGCAAAAAGACCCATTTATCTGAGATATCCCTCAATATCCTTTATTGTATGAGTATTAACCATTCAAAATCTCAAAAGAACCTTAAAAGAAGTTTTTATTAGGAACCTTGCACATTCCGCCCATTTTTTGAGTATGCCGCCCAATCATTAAAATACTCCTAAAATGTTTGCGAAAAGACCCATTTATCTGAGATATCCCTCAATATCCTTTATTCTATGAGTATTAACCATTCAAAATCTCAAAAGAACCTTAAAAGAAGTTTGTATTAGGAACCTTGCACATTCCGCCCATTTTTTGAGTATGCCGCCCAATCATTAAAATACTCCTAAAATGTTTGCGAAAAGACCCATTTATCTGAGATATCCCTCAATATCCTTTATTGTATGAGTATTAACCATTCAAAATCTCAAAAGAACCTTAAAAGAAGTTTGTATTAGGAACCTTGCACCTTCCGCCCATTTTTTGAGTATGCCGCCCAATCATTAAAATACTCCTAAAATGTTTGCGAAAAGACCCATTTATCTGAGATATCCCTCAATATCCTTTATTGTATGAGTATTAACCATTCAAAATCTCAAAAGAACCTTAAAAGAAGTTTTTATTAGGAACCTTGCACATTCCGCCCATTTTTTGAGTATGCCGCCCAATCTTTAAATTACTCCTAAAATGTTTGCAAAAAGACCCATTTATCTAAAATATCCCTCAATATCCTTTATTGTATGAGTATTAACCATTCAAAATCTCAAAAGAACCTTAAAAGAAGTTTTTATTAGGAACCTTGCACCTTCCGCCCATTTTTTGAGTATGCCGCCCGATCTTTAAAATACTCCTAAAATGTTTGCGAAAAGACCCATTTATCTGAGATATCCCTCAATATCCTTTATTGTATGAGTATTAACCATTCAAAATCTCAAAAGAACCTTAAAAGAAGTTTGTATTAGGAACCTTGCACCTTCCGCCCATTTTTTGAGTATGCCGCCCAATCATTAAAATACTCCTAAAATGTTTGCGAAAAGACCCATTTATCTGAGATATCCCTCAATATCCTTTATTCTATGAGTATTAACCATTCAAAATCTCAAAAGAACCTTAAAAGAAGTTTTTATTAGGAACCTTGCACCTTCCGCCCATTTTGTGAGTATGCCGCCCGATCTTTAAAATACTCCTAAAATGTTTGCGAAAAGACCCATTTATCTGAGATATCCCTCAATATCCTTTATTGTATGAGTATTAACCATTCAAAATCTCAAAAGAACCTTAAAAGAAGTTTTTATTAGGAACCTTGCACCTTCCGCCCATTTTTTGAGTATGCCGCCCAATCTTTAAATTACTCCTAAAATGTTTGCAAAAAGACCCATTTATCTAAAATATCCCTCAATATCCTTTATTGTATGAGTATTAACCATTCAAAATCTCAAAAGAACCTTAAAAGAAGTTTGTATTAGGAACCTTGCACCTTCCGCCCATTTTTTGAGTATGCCGCCCAATCATTAAAATACTCCTAAAATGTTTGCGAAAAGACCCATTTATCTGAGATATCCCTCAATATCCTTTATTGTATGAGTATTAACCATTCAAAATCTCAATAGAACCTTAAAAGAAGTTTGTATTAGGAACCTTGCACCTTCCGCCAATTTTTTGAGTATGCCGCCCAATCATTAAAATACTCCTAAAATGTTTGCGAAAAGACCCATTTATCTGAGATATCCCTCAATATCCTTTATTCTATGAGTATTAACCATTCAAAATCTCAAAAGAACCTTAAAAGAAGTTTTTATTAGGAACCTTGCACCTTCCACCCATTTTTTGAGTATGCCGCCCGATCTTTAAAATAATCCTAAAATGTTTGCAAAAAGACCCATTTATCTGAGATATCCCTCAATATCCTTTATTGTATGAGTATTAACCATTCAAAATCTCAAAAGAACCTTAAAAGAAGTTTTTATTAGGAACCTTGCACATTCCGCCCAATTTTTGAGTATGCCGCCCAATCATTAAAATACTCCTAAAATGTTTGCGAAAAGACCCATTTATCTGAGATATCCCTCAATATCCTTTATTCTATGAGTATTAACCATTCAAAATCTCAAAAGAACCTTAAAAGAAGTTTGTATTAGGAACCTTGCACATTCCGCCCATTTTTTGAGTATGCCGCCCAATCATTAAAATACTCCTAAAATGTTTGCGAAAAGACCCATTTATCTGAGATATCCCTCAATATCCTTTATTGTATGAGTATTAACCATTCAAAATCTCAAAAGAACCTTAAAAGAAGTTTGTATTAGGAACCTTGCACCTTCCACCCATTTTTTGAGTATGCCACCCGATCTTTAAAATACTCCTAAAATGTTTGCAAAAAGACCCATTTATCTGAGATATCCCTCAATATCCTTTATTCTATGAGTATTACCCATTCAAAATCTCAAAAGAACCTTAAAAGAAGTTTTTATTAGGAACCTTGCACCTTCCACCCATTTTTTGAGTATGCCGCCCAATCATTAAAATACTCCTAAAATGTTTGCGAAAAGACCCATTTATCTGAGATATCCCTCAATATCCTTTATTGTATGAGTATTAACCATTCAAAATCTCAAAAGAACCTTAAAAGAAGTTTTTATTAGGAACCTTGCACCTTCCACCCATTTTTTGAGTATGCCGCCCAATCTTTAAAATACTCCTAAAATGTTTGCAAAAAGACCCATTTATCTGAGATATCCCTCAATATCCTTTATTGTATGAGTATTAACCATTCAAAATCTCAAAAGAACCTTAAAAGAAGTTTTCATTAGGAACCTTGCACATTCCGCCCATTTTTTGCGTATGCCGCCCAATCATTAAAATACTCCTAAAATGTTTGCGAAAAGACCCATTTATCTGAGATATCCCTCAATATCCTTTATTCTATGAGTATTAACCATTCAAAATCTCAAAAGAACCTTAAAAGAAGTTTTTATTAGGAATCTTGCACATTCCGCCCATTTTTTGAGTATGCCGCCCAATCATTAAAATACTCCTAAAATGTTTGCGAAAAGACCCATTTATCTGAGATATCCCTCAATATCCTTTATTGTATGAGTATTAACCATTCAAAATCTCAAAAGAACCTTAAAAGAAGTTTGTATTAGGAACCTTGCACCTTCCACCCATTTTTTGAGTATGCCGCCCGATCATTAAAATACTCCTAAAATGTTTGCGAAAAGACCCATTTATCTGAGATATCCCTCAATATCCTTTATTGTATGAGTATTAACCATTCAAAATCTCAAAAGAACCTTAAAAGAAGTTTTCATTAGGAACCCTGCACCTTCCGCCCATTTTTTGAGTATGCCGCCCAATCATTAAAATACTCCTAAAATGTTTGCGAAAAGACCCATTTATCTGAGATATCCCTCAATATCCTTTATTGTATGAGTATTAACCATTTAAAATCTCAAAAGAACCTTAAAAGAAGTTTGTATTAGGAACCTTGCACCTTCCACCCATTTTTTGAGTATGCCGCCCGATCTTTAAAATACTCCTAAAATGTTTGCAAAAAGACCCATTTATCTGAGATATCCCTCAATATCCTTTATTGTATGAGTATTAACCATTCAAAATCTCAAAAGAACCTTAAAAGAAGTTTTTATTAGGAACCTTGCACCTTCTGCCCATTTTGTGAGTATGCCGCCCGATCTTTAAAATACTCCTAAAATGTTTGCAAAAAGACCCATTTATCTGAGATATCCCTCAATATCCTTTATTGTATGAGTATTAACCATTTAAAATCTCAAAAGAACCTTAAAAGAAGTTTTTATTAGGAACCTTGCACATTCCGCCCATTTTTTGAGTATGCCGCCCAATCATTAAAATACTCCTAAAATGTTTGCGAAAAGACCCATGTATCTGAGATATCCCTCAATATCCTTTATTCTATGAGTATTACCCATTCAAAATCTCAAAAGAACCTTAAAAGAATTTTTTCTTAGGAACCTTGCACCTTCCGCCCATTTTGTGAGTATGCCGCCCAATCCTTAAAATACTCCTAAAATGTTTGCGAAAAGACCCATTTATCTGAGATATCCCTCAATATCCTTTATTCTATGAGTATTAACCATTCAAAATCTCAAAAGAACCTTAAAAGAAGTTTGTATTAGGAACCTTGCACTTTCCACCCATTTTTTTAGTAAGCCGCCCGATCTTTAAAATACTCCTAAAATGTTTGCAAAAAGACCCATTTATCTGAGATATCCCTCAATATCCTTTATTGTATGAGTATTAACCATTCAAAATCTCAAAAGAATCTTAAAAGAAGTTTTTATTAGGAACCTTGCACATTCCGCCCATTTTTTGAGTATGCCGCCCAATCATTAAAATACTCCTAAAATGTTTGCGAAAAGACCCATTTATCTGAGATATCCCTCAATATCCTTTATTCTATGAGTATTACCAATTCAAAATCTCAAAAGAACCTTAAAAGAAGTTTTGATTAGGAACCTTGCACCTTCCGCCCATTTTTTGAATATGCCGCCCAATCATTAAAATACTCCTAAAATGTTTGCGAAAAGACCCATTTATCTGAGATATCCCTCAATATCCTTTATTCTATGAGTATTAACCATTCAAAATCTCAAAAGAACCTTAAAAGAAGTTTTTTTTAGGAACCTTGCACCTTCCACCCATTTTTTGAGTATGCCGCCAGATCTTTAAAATACTCCTAAAATGTTTGCAAAAAGACCCATTTATCTGAGATATCCTTCAATATCCTTTATTCTATGAGTATTAACCATTCAAAATCTCAAAAGAACCTTAAAAGAAGTTTTTATTAGGAACCTTGCACATTCCGCCCATTTTTTTAGTATGCCGCCCAATCATTAAAATACTCCTAAAATGTTTGCGAAAAGACCCATTTATCTGAGATATCCCTCAATATCCTTTATTCTATGAGTATTAACCATTCAAAATCTCAAAAGAACCTTAAAAGAAGTTTTTATTAGGAACCTTGCACCTTCCGCCCATTTTTTGAGTATGCCGCCCAATCATTAAAATACTCCTAAAATGTTTGCGAAAAGACCCATTTATCTGAGATATCCCTCAATATCCTTTATTCTATGAGTATTAACCATTCAAAATCTCAAAAGAACCTTAAAAGAAGTTTGTATTAGGAACCTTGCACCTTCCGCCCATTTTTTGAGTATGCCGCCCAATCATTAAAATACTCCTAAAATGTTTGCGAAAAGACCCATTTATCTGAGATATCCCTCAATATCCTTTATTCTATGAGTATTAACCATTCAAAATCTCAAAAGAACCTTAAAAGAAGTTTGTATTAGGAACCTTGCACCTTCCGCCCATTTTTTGAGTATGCCGCCCAATCATTAAAATACTCCTAAAATGTTTGCGAAAAGACCCATTTATCTGAGATATCCCTCAATATCCTTTATTCTATGAGTATTAACCATTCAAAATCTCAAAAGAACCTTAAAAGAAGTTTGTATTAGGAACCTTGCACATTCCGCCCATTTTTTGAGTATGCCGCCCAATCATTAAAATACTCCTAAAATGTTTGCGAAAAGACCCATTTATCTGAGATATCCCTCAATATCCTTTATTCTATGAGTATTAACCATTCAAAATCTCAAAAGAACCTTAAAAGAAGTTTGTATTAGGAACCTTGCACCTTCCACCCATTTTTTGAGTATGCCGCCCGATCTTTAAAATACTCCTAAAATGTTTGTAAAAAGACCAATTTATCTGAGATATCCCTCAATATCCTTTATTCTATGAGTATTAACCATTCAAAATCTCAAAAGAACCTTAAAAGAAGTTTTTATTAGGAACCTTGCACCATCCGCCCATTTTTTGAGTATGCCGCCCAATCATTAAAATACTCCTAAAATGTTTGCGAAAAGACCCATTTATCTGAGATATCCCTCAATATCCTTTATTCTATGAGTATTAACCATTCAAAATCTCAAAAGAACCTTAAAAGAAGTTTGTATTAGGAACCTTGCACCTTCCACCCATTTTTTGAGTATGCCGCCCAATCATTAAAATACTCCTAAAATGTTTGCGAAAAGACCCATTTATCTGAGATATCCCTCAATATCCTTTATTGTATGAGTATTAACCATTCAAAATCTCAAAAGAACCTTAAAAGAAGTTTTTATTAGGAACCCTGCACCTTCCGCCCATTTTTTGAGTATGCCGCCCAATCATTAAAATACTCCTAAAATGTTTGCGAAAAGACCCATTTATCTGAGATATCCCTCAATATCCTTTATTGTATGAGTATTAACCATTCAAAATCTCAAAAGAACCTTAAAAGAAGTTTGTATTAGGAACCTTGCACCTTCCACCCATTTTTTGAGTATGCCGCCCAATCTTTAAAATACTCCTAAAATGTTTGCAAAAAGACCCATTTATCTGAGATATCCCTCAATATCCTTTATTGTATGAGTATTAACCATTCAAAATCTCAAAAGAACCTTAAAAGAAGTTTTTATTAGGAACCTTGCACATTCCGCCCATTTTTTGAGTATGCCGCCCAATCATTATAATACTCCTAAAATGTTTGCGAAAAGACCCATTTATCTGAGATATCCCTCAATATCCTTTATTCTATGAGTATTGACCATTCAAAATCTCAAAAGAACCTTTAAAGAAGTTTGTATTAGGAACCTTGCACCTTCCACCCATTTTTTGAGTATGCCGCCCGATCTTTAAAATACTCCTAAAATGTTTGCAAAAAGACCCATTTATCTGAGATATCCCTCAATATCCTTTATTCTATGAGTATTAACCATTCAAAATCTCAAAAGAACCTTAAAAGAAGTTTGTATTAGGAACCTTGCACCTTCCACCCATTTTTTGAGTATGCCGCCCGATCTTTAAAATACTCCTAAAATGTTTGCAAAAAGACCCATTTATCTGAGATATCCCTCAATATCCTTTATTGTATGAGTATTAACCATTCAAAATCTCAAAAGAACCTTAAAAGAAGTTTTTATTAGGAACCTTGCACCTTCCGCCCATTTTTTGAGTATGCCGCCCAATCATTAAAATACTCCTAAAATGTTTGCGAAAAGACCCATTTATCTGAGATATTCCTCAATATCCTTTATTGTATGAGTATTAACCATTCAAAATCTCAAAAGAACCTTTAAAGAAGTTTGTATTAGGAACCTTGCACCTTCCACCCATTTTGTGAGTATGCCGCCCAATCTTTAAAATACTCCTAAAATGTTTGCGAAAAGACCCATTTATCTGAGATATCCCTCAATATCCTTTATTGTATGAGTATTAACCATTCAAAATCTCTAAAGAACCTTAAAAGAAGTTTGTATTAGGAACCTTGCACCTTCAAACCCATTTTTTGAGTATGCCGCCCGATCTTTAAAATACTCCTAAAATGTTTGCGAAAAGACCCATTTATCTGAGATATCCCTCAATATCCTTTATTCTATGAGTATTAACCATTCAAAATCTCAAAAGAACCTTAAAAGAAGTTTTTATTAGGAACCTTGCACCTTCCGCCCATTTTTTGAGTATGCCGCCCAATCATTAAAATACTCCTAAAATGTTTGCGAAAAGACCCATTTATCTGAGATATCCCTCAATATCCTTTATTGTATGAGTATTAACCATTCAAAATCTCAAAAGAACCTTAAAAGAAGTTTTTATTAGTAACCTTGCACCTTCCGCCCATTTTTTGAGTATGCCGCCCAATCATTAAAATACTCCTAAAATGTTTGCGAAAAGACCCATTTATCTGAGCTATCCCTCAATATCCTTTATTCTATGAGTATTAACCATTCAAAATATCAAAAGAACCTTAAAAGAAGTTTGTATTAGGAACCTTGCACCTTCCACCCATTTTTTGAGTATGCCGCCCAATCATTAAAATACTCCTAAAATGTTTGCAAAAAGACCCATTTATCTGAGATATCCCTCAATATCCTTTATTCTATGAGTATTGACCATTCAAAATCTCAAAAGAACCTTTAAAGAAGTTTGTATTAGGAACCTTGCACCTTCCACCCATTTTTTGAGTATGCCGCCCGATCTTTAAAATACTCCTAAAATGTTTGCAAAAAGACCCATTTATCTGAGATATCCCTCAATATCCTTTATTGTATGAGTATTAACCATTCAAAATCTCAAAAGAACCTTAAAAGAAGTTTTTATTAGGAACCTTGCACCTTCCGCCCATTTTTTGAGTATGCCGCCCAATCATTAAAATACTCCTAAAATGTTTGCGAAAAGACCCATTTATCTGAGATATCCCTCAATATCCTTTATTGTATGAGTATTAACCATTCAAAATCTCAAAAGAACCTTAAAAGAAGTTTGTATTAGGAACCTTGCACCTTCCACCCATTTTTTGAGTATGCCGCCCGATCTTTAAAATACTCCTAAAATGTTTGCGAAAAGACCCATTTATCTGAGATATCCCTCAATATCCTTTATTCTATGAGTATTAACCATTCAAAATCTCAAAAGAACCTTAAAAGAAGTTTTTATTAGGAACCTTGCACCTTCCGCCCATTTTTTGAGTATGCCGCCCAATCATTAAAATACTCCTAAAATGTTTGCGAAAAGACCCATTTATCTGAGATATCCCTCAATATCCTTTATTGTATGAGTATTAACCATTCAAAATCTCAAAAGAACCTTAAAAGAAGTTTTTATTAGTAACCTTGCACCTTCCACCCATTTTTTGAGTATGCCGCCCAATTATTGAAATACTCCTAAAATGTTTGCGAAAAGACCCATTTATCTGAGATATCCCTCAATATCCTTTATTGTATGAGTATTAACCATTCAAAATCTCAAAAGAACCTTAAAAGAAGTTTGTATTAGGAACCTTGCACCTTCCACCCATTTTTTGAGTATGCCGCCCAATTATTGAAATACTCCTAAAATGTTTGCGAAAAGACCCATTTATCTGAGATATCCCTCAATATCCTTTATTGTATGAGTATTAACCATTCAAAATCTCAAAAGAACCTTAAAAGAAGTTTGTATTAGGAACCTTGCACCTTCCACCCATTTTTTGAGTATGCCGCCCAATCTTTAAAATACTCCTAAAATGTTTGCGAAAAGACCCATTTATCTGAGATATCCCTCAATATCCTTTATTCTATGAGTATTAACCATTCAAAATCTCAAAAGAACCTTAAAAGAAGTTTTTATTAGGAACCTTGTACATTCCGCCCATTTTTTGAGTATGCCGCCCAATCATTAAAATACTCCTAAAATGTTTGCGAAAAGACCCATTTATCTGAGATATCCCTCAATATCCTTTATTGTATGAGTATTAACCATTCAAAATCTCAAAAGAACCTTAAAAGAAGTTTGTATTAGGAACCTTGCACATTCCGCCCATTCTTTTAGTATGCCGCCCAATCATTAAAATACTCCTAAAATGTTTGCGAAAAGACCCATTTATCTGAGATATCCCTCAATATCCTTTATTGTATGAGTATTACCCATTCAAAATCTCAAAAGAACCTTAAAAGAAGTTTGTATTAGGAACCTTGCTTCTTTCTCCCATTTTTTGAGTATGCCGCCCGATCTTTAAAATACTCCTAAAATGTTTGCGAAAAGACCCATTTATCTGAGATATCCCTCAATATCCTTTATTCTATGAGTATTAACCATTCAAAATCTCAAAAGAACCTTAAAAGAAGTTTGTATTAGGAACCTTGCACCTTCCACCCATTTTTTATGATGCCGCCCGATCTTTAAAATACTCCTAAAATGTTTGCAAAAAGACCCATTTATCTGAGATATCCCTCAATATCCTTTATTCTATGAGTATTAACCATTCAAAATCTCAAAAGAACCTTAAAAGAAGTTTTTATTAGGAACCTTGCACATTCTGCCCATTTTTTGAGTATGCCGCCCGATCTTTAAAATACTCCTAAAATGTTTGCAAAAAGACCCATTTATCTGAGATATCCCTCAATATCCTTTAATGTATGAGTATTAACCATTCAAAATCTCAAAAGAACCTTAAAAGAAGTTTTTATTAGGAACCTTGCACATTCCGCCCATTTTTTGAGTATGCCGCCCAATCATTAAAATACTCCTAAAATGTTTGCGAAAAGACCCATTTATCTGAGATATCCCTCAATATCCTTTATTGTATGAGTATTAACCATTCAAAATCTCAAAAGAACCTTAAAAGAAGTTTGTATTAGGAACCTTGCACCTTCCACCCATTTTTTAAATATGCCGCCCGATCTTTAAAATACTCCTAAAATGTTTGCGAAAAGACCCATTTATCTGAGATATCCCTCAATATCTTTTATTCTATGAGTATTAACCATTCAAAATCTCAAAAGAACCTTAAAAGAAGTTTGTATAAGGAACCTTGCACCTTCCGCCCATTTTTTGAGTATGCCGCCCAATCATTAAAATACTCCTAAAATGTTTGCGAAAAGACCCATTTATCTGAGATATCCCTCAATATCCTTTATTCTATGAGTATTAACCATTCAAAATCTCAAAAGAACCTTAAAAGAAGTTTGTATTAGGAACCTTGCACCTTCCACCCATTTTTTGCGTATGCCGCCCGATCTTTAAAATACTCCTAAAATGTTTGCAAAAAGACCCATTTGTCTGAGATATCCCTCAATATCCTTTATTGTATGAGTATTAACCATTCAAAATCTCAAAAGAACCTTAAAAGAAGTTTTTATTAGGAACCTTGCACATTCCGCCCATTTTTTGAGTATGCCGCCCA